>APFE030935211.1:314118-353580 GCA_000404065.3 Pinus taeda | reverse complement strand
GATTCAATTTCCAAAGGTTTTAATTACACTATAGAGTTGAGTTTTGAGAGAGTTGTGATTCACAGTGTTAAGTATAGCGGATATGACACTTGAACGAAGACAAGCATAGTAGAGGTATCATACTCTATTATAAGCTTACCTGCATATTATAAGGGACTTGGTTGGCTTTTTTATAATTTTATAAACAAGTTCCATGTCGTGGAAATGTGAAAAAAACAGTGATATTGCCACCATGTGGCTCTTGTCATATATGGTTTTATGCTTTTTCAAAAAATTCTCTATGAGTTCACAATGCTAAGATTCACTAGGACTTTACAAAGTTTTATTATTTAGTGAAACACTTGCCAAGATATTACAAGATTTTATAATTGAGTAAAATATTCGCCATGGCTGGTGAGAGATTCGCCAAAAAATTATATATACATATTATATTATTGATAAAATCACCTTCCATTTTTCCTATATAGCATGGAGATTCGCCCATTTATTATATTTATAAATTTAGGGGGGGTTCTTAAAATTTTCCCTGCAAACAATAGATCAGGTAATACTGAAATGCCAGATTAGCCATTCAAGTAAACCTGAGAATGATGTCGCTCGAGCATGCTTTCGCCAGGACACATATATGATTGTTGGCAGACCTTCATGCACGTAATGAGCCTGGTCACATACAAGACAGCCTGATCTGTCAATCAAAGTGAAAAACATATCCATATATGCCGCAATAGGATCACGGAAGCCAGACTCTGTTGGCTGCCCCAACTCTGCAACACATATTTCCAACTGCACACTGTCAATGTAAACATCTGTAGGCACTTCTATGAGTTCTTGTTTTAATGGAGGAAGGATTTCCAAGAACGTTTTAGGGTCTTGGAAATCATATGACTGGATTTGCTCATCTAGACACTGAATCTCCTTTTCAAGTTTTTCAACAATTAACTCACAGGCACCAATTTTAGCTTCAGGAGAGAACTCTGGCGATTTCAAACTTTGAAAGAAGTCACTGAAAAATTCTTCAGTAGTTTCAACATTCACTAACCACTCTCTAACTCCGTTTAGAGCTTCACAAAGTGCAGGGTTTTCCACATACCCTACCATTGCATGAACAGATCAGCATGCACTGGAATGTCTGGATTGAATTGGAGTCGCCGGGTGAATAGTTCAGCCTGTATATGTATCTGAGTGTTGTCCACCATCAGCATCAGATCTGCACCTTGATTGCATGTACTGGGACAAGACAACCAACAAGTTGACTGTTCTCCCTAGTATGGTCGCCAGTATGTTAGCGCTTGAAATTTCACCTCAGGCCGAGAAAGGTAAACCTCAAGGCTACATCAAACCATTTAGCCTCGTAGCTAGCCCTACGGGGCAGGAGAAGGCTCTCTCCGGTCTATCTCGTAAAATCGCCAATAGATGAGAAGACCAATAGGGTAACACTGATATTAGGCTATTAAACTGATCAGAAAGATTGATTTGGGGTTTTTAGGGTTTTTGGTGGCAAATTGAGGGGATGGCAATTTTGGGTGCGGGGATTGGACATAGTTTCTGCAGGGGGTTCCTTGGGGCGAGGTAGGAGACAGTATTGATGCCTTTAATTGAAGTGGATGGTCAGGAATGAAAGAAAGAGAGCTAAAGAGAGCAAACAATAACTTTTAATTCTCTTTAGACAGTAGAAAACATTGAAATTAAACAAACTTAAAAGCAGAGCATGGCAAGCATGAATTCTTACTTAACACTTCATTTGTTTAATGTGCAGAAGTAAAGAAAGGAAATGAATCACATAACAAAGCTTACAAGAACATTGAGAAACACACCATCAACACATGTGTCCACAAGAATCCCAAAGAGGACTGCAAAACCCTGGTCTTCCTTAGCCAAAAATTGCAGAGATACAGTGAAATAATACAATGATAGCTTCTCCCTCAAGAGTCCAACCTTCCAACCCCTAAAAATGATTGAGAAAATACATAATATAGGGAAGCCAACCTCTTCCCTTGCCTCTAGGGGTCGAGCTCATCATCCTAGGAGTTGTTTCAACCACTTCTAAACTTAGCACTACAAACTAGGCAATCATAACAACTTGCCTCTATAAACTTGGAAACCAATTCATTCATTTAATTTTCACCCTTTTCATGAATGAATCTTCTAGAAGAGTTAAACAAGAGTAAAAGTGTCTTAGAGTTGCCATAATTACATCAAAGATAATCATCTTTCACCCCAAAAAGTCAAACTGGAGTCAAACTGCGTTTTCTGGGCTGAACTGGTCAAATCTGGCAACATTTTCTCAACGGGTCGCACACCTTTTCTCAACAGGTCGCACACCTTTGAAGCTCTGTTTGGAGGCCTTCCCGGTATCAGAATTGGGTGCAAGATAGCTCGTTGGAAAGGTATGCGAGTCTAATTTCCAACCCAACTAGAATTTTTGAATTTGGAGGTCATTTGCCCTATCAAAACGTAATTCTCCCAAGATTGGTTTCTGCAACTCAAAAAAGGGGCAGAAAGTCAAATTTTTCATGTATTTTGACCTTTTGGAGGCCCAAAACTTGATGAAATTTCTTACTAATGGATGAGCAAGTGTAACTTTTCATGCCAAATCCAGAAATTCTGAGTTTTTGCAAAACGGAGCTACGATGACAAAGGGTCTCACCGGGGGTGAGACCCGTTGAGGAGACAAAACCTGTAAATTTCCAAAAATCACCAAAATTACCCAAAATTCTCAGGATTTTTTGGGATTTGAGCTGTGGCTAGGCTAGTGGGTGCCATGATCCTTGAGTGAAGCCTCAGCCAAGATACGGAGGGGATTTGGCCTCTTTCTCCGTTTTAGTGCTTCGCTCAACCTCCTTTGAAAAACTTTCATTTTAGCCTTGCAGACATGCATCCTTGCCCAATAGTGATAGTGATTTTTCTCCTTTGTACCTCAACCTCTGTAGATGATGAATGGTCATCATTTTTCTCATGGTCATCATTTTTCTCATAAGTTTCGGTTTCTAACACGGTTTAGGAGCAAAGTGGACAAACTGAACTGCTTTCGCTGCCTGCAAAAAGTGATGAACACTATGCTGCTTCAAGGGGACAAGAACATGAGGGAAATGTTAGGGGAGGGACCTTTGTACAAGGAATTGGGAATACATAAATATAACAGGGAATTTAAGGAAAACATTGCAAATCATTATTGCATATAGGAATACATGTAAGGAAAGTGAATATATGGGAAAATGAACACATGCACTAACAGGGGAGGATAAGGAAACATATGTACAAAACTCTTTACATGTTCACCCACAACTTCAAGTGTTTACACATGCATATGGTGCAGCAAGATTAGGGTTTGAGTTTTGATGCTTTGGGAGAGGGGTAGGGTTTGCATTTTTAGTTATTAGGGAGAAGGGAGGGTTTGTATTTTATTTATGAAATAGTATGGGAAGATAGATATGAATGCAAATATGAGTAAGAAGGGGGGAAGGGAAACAATTTACCAAGGGAAATACCTTGAAACAACACAAACCCTAGCACTCTTAAACATTAACAATACAGTCACATGAAGCGGTTTCTCTTGCACCATTTGATCTTTAAAACATGTTTATACTATCCACCAATCATAACTAGCAACCATTCCATATTTAGAACACCTACCTCAAAAGATTTGATAGCTTGGAGAGAGATTGAACAAATTTAAAACAAGTATGCAAGAGACAGCTCAACGGGTCTCGCAGGCCTCTCAACGGGTCGCGCCCGTTAAATTTCTGAACTGTGGAGGGGTGCTGGACGGGTCTCGCACCGCCCAACGGGTCGCACACCACCTTGAACGGGTCTCGCACGTTGGCAGCTCTGTTTGAAGGCCTTCCTGGTGTCAGAATTGAGCAAAAGTGGGCTCGTTGGAAAGGTATTTGAGTCTAATTTCTAACCCAATTTGAATTTTTTAATTTGGAGTTGATTTTACTTGTCAAAAATCAAATATCCCAAGACTGGTCAAAAAGTGCCAAATGAGACTGCCTCAAGGAAGAGTGCTGTTGCAGTCAACTTTTGAATGCCTTCCTCAACCCCAAATTTAGCTCATGATAGCTCATTGGAAATATATTTGTGTCTAGTTATCATTTTACCCATCAAGAAAATCATTTGGTCAACCAAGCTAGGAGAAAACTTGATTTTCCCAAGGTCACTTCAGAGGTGTCTTTGATTCTCCTGAGGCAACGGAATTCTTGACCTTTTTCTCAAACCATGACACCTGTGTAAAAATTGAAGGAGTTTTTTCTTCTTTGGCATGTTTTGGACAAAAACCTCTCTCCGTTTTCCAAAATTCATCTTTGAATGCTCTGAAACATCATTTGAGTGAAACTTGTCCCGATGTGTGAAACAAGGAATTCTGTCGAAATGAAGCGAAATGAAGGGGACAAAAGGCTTCTAAATTCTTGGGGAAATTTTTGGGAGTGGGGAGGGATGTTAGAAAGCAGGGGAAATTGGAATCTCAGAGATTGAGTGAGGGGAAGGGGTCCAAAAGGGCAAAACACAGGCCCAACCTAGAAAATTGCCAAGTTGTAGCAAGAAACTAGGGTTTGTGCAAAAATGAAGATTTTGGGGGATCTGAGTGTTGGGAAGTGCTTGATAAGGTACATTAAGGATAGGGGAAGGTGTATGAACATCAGGAAACAAGTTTTGCCATTGATTTGACCGTCCAAGAGAAATTGCCTTCAAAACCCTAGGAGAGGGAAATGAAACTTGCCTAGGCACAACTGAAGCATGGACAAGGTGTAAAATGACTCATTAGACACTGAGATGACAATGACAACCCTATAAATGATGATAGACTCAGCTGAATAGTGACATAGATTGGCATTTGGGCAACTTTGAAAAGAGTGAGAGCAAACCCTAGACCTAATGCCTAGTGACCAAATTTTGCTTGAAGACTCACTGAAATGACAAAGTTTGACCTTGAAACTTCAAAATCACTTTGTAAGAGCATATTTGATCACTGGAGGAAGACTGGAAAGACTGACACTAACATAACCGCTGCACTTCAGATAACTGAATATTCTCTCATAAATAACTCATGCATGTCAATTCAGACAGAGACCCAATTGAGATCAAATGAAGGGGTAGTGTATTATAAGTTGCTAGAATATTCCATTGTGAATATTCCTTGCATGCAGAAGGAATTATTTCCTTGAGGATTGCACAGTTACTTCTTTAGGTTTTGTGAGTGTGATGAGGCTAATTCACACATGTGGCTTCACTGGACCCCAAGAAAAACTGCGCAAGGAAATAGGAGGCTTGGAGGGCTTGAGGAGGACATATTCTATGTCTATTTAGTCTGTGAGCTGCATTTTTTTATTGCAGAGAGAGTAGGATAGCTTGAGAGTTGATTCTTTTTGTAACTTGAACAAGATTTCCACTTGTATGATAATACAGAGATTGGAGTTTTAGGTTGAGGCTTTCCCCGGGTTATTTCTTCTATGTTATGTGTGATTGATTTCTCATTCTCAGTTATATGTGTTCTCTTGATCTTGTTCAATTCGATTAAGCTTCCGCAAAGTGTTGTAGAAGTAGATCTTGTATTGTGTTTTAGTATATTGCATAATCTGTTGATCTATAGTGGGGATTTCTACATGCTATCAGAGCAAAGGTGATCAAGGCGAAGAACAATATACAAGAAGGAGAAGTTCGAAGTTTGTGGTTCCTGAATATAGAAATCAAGTTCTTATCACATCTCAGTTTCACCAATGGCATTCAGCGGTTTAAGATTTGAGTATTCCCTTGATGGTAGCTCGAATTATATAGCCTGGAAGGATCACATGGAGGCAGTATTAGAGGATAACGGTCTAAAGGACTTCATTGATCAAGAAGTCCCCAAGCCGACTGATGCTACTTAACTGGCGAAATGGAAGAAATGTGGTTAGAGCAAGGAGAATCCTCCTAGAGGGAGTTCGAGACCACATTGTCTCAAGCCTCCATGGGAAGGAGACACCATTTTCGATGTGGAAAACATTAAAAGTTCTATATCAAAACAGCAGCGATCAGAGGAAGTTGGCATTGAAAGACAAGCTTCGTAAGATTGAGTGTGAAAAGGGCAACATGATCTCTATATATTTGAACAAGCTCACCACCTACAGGGATGAGCTTGGAAGTGTACAAATCACGACTGCTAATGATGACATGGTGAGTCTTGCACTCCTTGGTCTTCATAAGAGCTGGCATAGCTACCAAGACTCGGTTAATGGAAGAGAAAAACTACCAAACTGGCAACGACTTTGGTTAAATCTGATGCAGGAGGAAATAAGAAGAAGCACCAAAGATGGATCCTCATCGAAGCAAGATGATGAGGAAAATCTAGCCTTAGTGAGTAAGGCGAGGAAAGGGAAAGGGAAGGCATCCCATCCAAATCCGGTTCTTCCCATGGTGGGAATAAGATTGACAAATCGAAAGTGCGATGCTTTCATTGTCATGAAGTGGACCATTATGCTATGAATTGTCCATAGAAGAAATCCAAGAAGGGTTCCTCGAAGCGATCGGATGGTGAGGCATTGGCCTCACAGTTTGAGCTAGATTTCTCACTTATCGCATGCACGGTTTCATCCATGGTGGGATGTGTGTGGTACCTGGATAGTGGAGCTTCATTCCACATGTCAGGTGACAAGAATATTTTCAGTACCTTGGAGGAGAAGGATCTCCAGATGCAGATCGAGATGGGCGATGATGGAAAGTACCGTGTTTCAGGAGAAGGTACGGTTGTGTTTCAAAGGGAGCATGGAGCTCCCCTCACCCTGACTGATGTCAAGTATGTACCAGGTCTGAAGAACAATCTTGTGTCTATCACTATGCTAGAAGATAAAGGCTATGATGTAGTCTTTAGTAAAGGAAAGGTATTCCTGAGGCATATCGGTACTGGACAAACAAAGCGAATAGGGATTCGAGTCAAGAATCTCTACAAGCTGGAGGTAGACGAATGTGCTGCTTTGAGTTCCAAACCTGAGATGGTGCGGAGCCAAGATGTTAGCAAGCTATGGCATAGAAGACTAGGCCACTTGCACCATGGAGCCCTGAAGATCATGCTACAGATTTCTACCGGATTACCCAAGGGAAAACTTGAGCATACGACTACATGCAAAGGTTGTACCTTGGGTAAGTGTGCGAAATATTCCTTTCCGGGTCGAGACAGTAGAGCTGGAGAAATCCTGGAGCAAGTTCACTCAGATGTTTGTGGACCTTTCTCTACAGCCTCCACCGCTAAACAAAGGTACTATGTTATTTTTATTGATGATTTTTCTCGTAGATTCTGGATCTACTTTATGCAAAAGAAGGATCAGACCTTCATGAGGTTTTGTGAGTTTAAAGCCTTGGCAGAGAAAGAATCTGGAAAGAAAATAAAAGCCTTGCGTAGCGACAATAGTGGAGAGTATGTCTCCCAACAGCTTAAAGGCTTCTGCATTACAGAAGGAATTAAACAGGAATTGACGACACCCCATAACCCACAGCAGAATGGGGTGGCCGAAAGGAAGAATAGATCGATTGTGGGAGCAGCTCGAGTGATGTTGCATGACCAAAGCCTACCACTGCATTTGTGGGTTGAGGCATGCAATACCGTAGTACACTTGCAGAACAGAAGCCTGCACCATATATTGGGAATGAAGACACCTATGGAGGCCTATTTCGGGAAGCGACCTGATGTAAGTCACTTCCAAATCTTTGGATCATCAGTTCACTGTCATGTGACCAAAGATGCCAGGAAGAAGCTAGACCCAACAACTGAGTTGGGAATACTTGTGAGGTACATAGATACACCCCACAATTATCGGGTGTACCTGCCTTCCATTCAGAGGACTGTGGTAGGCAGGGATCTGAAGTTCGACGAGCACAAATCCATGCAAGTGTCACTTGAGAGGGAGCTCAAGTTGCATGCAGAGGAGGAACTTTTAGTCCCTAAGGAGGAGGAGCCTCAGATTAATGCAAAGCAGCTGCATGCAGAGGATCTAGGAGTGGAGACATCCACTCATGCTGATACTTCCAAAGATGGGTGGAAACGCTCAAGGGAAGCTGACAAGTTGATGCTGGATGTGCAGGAGAATGTGGGACAACCATCTTCTCAGTGCAAACAGAGGAGGTCACCCGAGCGGTACACTGGGTACATGGCCCTGGTTGGGGAGTGTGTAGATACCGAACCTTCTTCATTCGAGGAGGCAGTGCAACAACCAGTCTGGGTTGATGCAATGGTAGAGGAGTACTACTCTATCATTCAGAACAGTGTGTGGGATGTTGTCCCAAGGCCTTAGGGCAAGTCAGAGGTGAGTTCCAGATGGATTTACAAGGTAAAGCAGGCAATTGATGGCAGTGTTGAGAAACATAAGGCAATATTTGTTGCCAGGGGTTTCTCATAGGTCGAGGGGATCGACTACGATGAGACTTTTTCTCCCGTAGCAAGGTACTCATCGATTAGATCGATGTTGGCACTATCAGCTCAGATGGGGTGGAAGATCCACTAGATGGACGTGAAGACAACATTCATCAATGGGAAGATTGAGGAGGAGGTGTACATTGAGCAGCCAGAAGGTTTCGAGACCTTCGATCATGAGTCACATGTGTGCAGACTCAAGAGGGCTTTGTATGGGCTGAAGCAAGAACCCTGTGTTTGGTACACCAGGATCGTCAGCTATTTCACTAGTTTGGGCTTCACCAAGAGTGAAGCAGATGCGAACCTTTACCACATCATGGTAGAAGGTAAACCATCGATCATTTTCTTTATGTCGATGATCTGATTTTGACAGGTGATGATCAGCTAATACAGTCTTGCAAGGAGGACCTTGCAAGAGAGTTCAAGATGAAGGACATGGGCCTTATGCACTACTTTCTAGGCATCGAGGCGTGGCAGAAAGATGGTGAAGTATTTGTGTCTCAAGGCAAGTATGCCAATGAGATACTCAGGTGCTTTCACATGGAGAAGTGCAAGCCCATGCAGACTCCTCTAGCTGGGAACTGGAGGAAGAAAGATGCTACTTCAGGTGAGGTGGTAGCTGCTACTGTTTATTGGCAGCTGGTGGGTTCACTTATGTATCTGGTGAACACACGACCCGACTTATGCTTTGCAGTGAACCAGCTGAGTCAAGCTATGGTTCAGCCTACCAAGTTGTTTTGGAAGGCAGTGAAGCATGTGCTGAGATACCTTAGAGGCACATCTCAGTTCAAATTGTAGTACAGACAGACAAAGGGAGTGAAGCTTTAGGACTTCATAGATGCGGATTGGGTAGGGAGTCCATGAGACAGGAAGAGCACTTCTGGAGGAATCTTCAACCTTGGTTCAGCTACAGTTTCTTGGTACAACAGGTAACAGAGATCAGTTGCACTTAGCTCAGAAGAGGCTGAATACATGGTTTCTAGTCAGGCTGCATGGGAGGCCATTTGGATGCGGAAGATTCTAGTGGGATTTTTTGGTCAGAGGATGGATCCTACAGTGATCTACTGCGATAACCAGAGTTTATCAAACTCTCTGAGAATCCAATTTTTCATGACAGGTCCAAGCACATTGATATCCGGTATCACCATCTTTGAGACTGTGTGGTCAAGAGGATCATGTTGTTGCTGTATGTGTCGACCGAGGAACAAGATGCAGATATTTTGACGAAGGCATTGTCAAAATGCAAGTTCGAGTTCCACAGAGACAGGATTGGGGTTACTGATAATCCCTTTCTTGTTGAGAGGGAATGTTGAAAATAACAACAAGAAATGCTAAAAATAGCACTGTTATAAATAGCAGTTCAACCAGTGTTGAACATAGCAACAAGGAATGAAAAATGGAAGTGCTAAAAATAACATTATATAAATAGCATTTCGGGATACCTTCCTATTTTAGTCAGTCCCTAAACTAAAATAGTGAAGTAAAATTCAAATATGATCTTAGCAGCTATTTGTAAAATAATTAATTAATTCATCTTTAGTTAATTAGTTAAGGAAAATCAAACGTGAAGTCTATGTGGGGACATGCAACAGTTTCTCTATTAATTGTTAAAGAGATAAGGATGAGTTGTAATTAGTTGGCTCAATTAACTGAGTCAAGTCCAATTAGATTAATTCAAACAGTTTGTTGAATTAATGTAAGTTCAGTTAGTTAATGCTTGCATGCATGTAACTTCTGCACTTCAGATAACTAAATATGCTCTCATAAATAACTCATGCATTTCAATTCAGACAGAGACCTAGTTGAGATCAGATGGAGGGGCAGTGTACTATTAGTTGCTAGAATATTCCATTGTGAATATTCCTTGCATGCAGAAGGAATGCTTTCCTTGAGGATTGCGCAGTTACTTCTTCAGGTTTTGTGAGTGTGATGAGGCCAATTCACGCATGTGGCTTCACTGGACCCCAAGAAAAACTGCGCAAGGAAATAGGAGGCTTGGAGGGCTTGAGGAGGACATATTCTATGTCTATTCAGTCTGTGAGTTGTATTGTTTGATTGCAGAGAGAGCGGGATAGCTTGAGAGCTGATTCTTTTTGTAAGTTGAACAAGATTTCCACTTGTATGATAATATAGAGATTGGGGTTGTAGGCTAAGGCTTTCCCCGGGTTGTTTCTTCTGTGTTATGTGTGATTGATTTCTCATTCTCAATTATATGTGTTCTCTTGATCTTGCTCAATTCAATTTAGCTTCCACAAAGTGTTGTAGGCGTAGATCTTGTATTGTGTTTTAGTATACTACATAATCTATTGATCTACAGTGGGAATTTCTACAGGATCATGGCATATGTTTCCAGATTATAGAGAGCTCAAGAAGCTCACTATTAAAGATAAATTTCCCATTCCTATCATTGATGAATTATTGGATGACATACATGGAGAAATTTCACCAAGTTGGAACTTTGTTCTGAATATCATCAAACTAGAATGAAGACAAAAGACACTCCAAAAACAACATTCGGAACTCATGAAGATCATTATTATTTTTTGGCTATGCCTTTTGGCATTACTAATGCACCTTCCACATTTCAAGGTTTGATGAATTCCACTTTCAAACCCTTTTTTAGAAAATTTGTGTTAGTATTTTTTGATGATATACTAATCTACAACAAGTCTTGGAATGATCACGTTCAACATGTTGACAGGGTGCTTAAGCTATTGGAGGAGAAACAATTGTATGCAAAACCCTCCAAATGTTTCTTTGGGGTGTTGGAGGTGGAATATTTGGGTCATATTGTATCTCATGAGGGTGTTAGGGCAGACCCTAACAAAATTAAATCCATCAAGGATTCAAAAATCCCCACAACCCTAAAGCATCTTCGAGGATTTCTAGGGTTGATAGGGTATTATCGCAAGTTTGTTAAGAATTATGAGAAAATAACAGCACCTCAAACAACATTATTGAGAAATTAAGATGAATTTTTTGGACTCCAAAAGCAACTGAGGCCTTTAAACATCTTAAAGAGGCATTGTGCCAAGCTCTGGTCTTAGCTAAACCAAACTTCACAAAAACCTTTATTGTGGAATGTGATGCCTCAAGAAATGGAATTGGTTTTGTTTTAATGCAAGAAGGAAGACCCGTTGCTTTTGAAAGTCATCCAATCAAGGGAAAATATTTACACAAACCTATTTATGAGAAGGAAATGTTGGCAATACTACATGCCCTAAAGAAATGACGCCCTTACCTAATGTAAATACACTTCAAAGTAAAAACAAATCATGATAGTCTTAAATACCTTTTGGAACAAATATTATCTTCCGAAGAGAAACAAAAATGAGTCACAAAGGTTTTGGGTTGTGACTTTGAAATCATCTGCAAAAAAGGCAAGGAAAATGTCATTGCAGATGCACTCTCAAGAAGGGATAAGGATGTGGAAGCATTTCTCTATTCCATTTCTATTATCCAACCTGATTAGATAACTAAAGCAATGGATGAATGGAAGAATGACGAAGAGGTGTGGACACTCATTCGAAAGTTGCGGCAAGATCCCAAGACATCTGGTACATTTATTTAGAAAAATGATTTGTTACGGTAGAAAGATCGCTTATATCTATGTAAGAACTCCAAACTCAAACAAAGATTCTTTTGCAATTGCACACCTCTCCTTTAGGATGACACTTGATATTTTTAAAAACTTACCACAGGGTCAAGAAGGATATTTTTTGGGATGACCTTAAAACTGATCTTCAAACATTTGTGGAGGAATGTTTGGTTTTCCAACAAAATAAATTTGAGACAGTGAAATCCCCAAGTCTGTTACAACCTTCATCCAATCCACATCAATGTTGGGAGGAGGTATCAATGGATTTTATCTCTATTTTACCCAAGTCCAAAGGAAAGAGTGTCATCACGTTGGTAATTGATAAGCTTACCAAGTATGCACACTTTTGTGCACTATCTCATCCTTACAAAGCTAATATAGTGTCTACTACATTCATGGAAACAATTAAAAAGCTACATGGAAACCCAAAGATTATTGTAAGTGACATAGATCCCATTTTCACTGGAAAATTTTGGACAAAATTGTTTTCTTTTCTTGGTACTCAATTAGCTCATAACTCATCTTATCATCCTCAATCTAACAAGCAAACTAAGATAGTGAGCAAAAGTTTGGAAGGATATCTTGTTGCTTTGAATTTGATAAACAAACACAATGGGTCAAGTGGTTACCTCTGGCAGAATGGTGGTATAATACTTCCTTCCATACCGCAACAAACATGACCCCATTTATGGAACTTTATGGATATCATCCATCGCCTATCACATCGTCTTTAAGACAATTATAAGATTTAAGAAGTGGAAGATCACATTGAGCATCAACGAGAAGTTCTCCAACTCTTAAAGGATAACCGAATTGTAGGGCATAATTGAATGAAACAACAGGAAAATCAACATTGCATTGAGAGAAGTTTTGATGTAGGCGATTGGGTATTTTTACGGCTACAACCATACAAACAAATGTCCCTTAAGCAACATAAGAAGGATAATAAATTATCAACCAAGTACTATGGTCCTTACAAGGTGTTGTAAAAGATTGGTACTGTGGCATACAAATTGGAGCAACTTGGATCTTCCCAAGTACACCCAGTTTTCCGTGTTTCATGCTTAAAGAAGGTTATAAGTGACAAGCTTCCAATTCAAACAATATTGTCAAAATTTGACGAGGAAGGAAAAATCATATTGGAGCCTGAAGCAGTCATGGAAATAAGAACCAGTAAGTTATGGAATCAATTAATTTCAGAGTATCTCATGAAGTGGAAGAACTTACCTACTGAAGATTCCACATGGGAGGATGAGTATTTTATACAAAAGCATCCAAAACTACTCAAGCATTGTGGACAACAGTTTTTTGAAGGAGAGGGGCACGTTAGGTCCCTATAATACTAGTGTAGCCCCCATATTATTATTGTTGTGCCCTGTGTAGCTCCCACATTGTTATTTTTGTGCCCTACAGAAACTCACTATTGTTATTGTTGTGCCCTTACATTATTATTTTTATGTAGGCCCTTATTATATTGTGACCCTTTAGACTCTCATATATACCAAGGAGGTCCTGCCATTTGTATCATCGAAGAATTATTTAACTATGTGATGTAAAAAGAGGATTCCCCCTCGAAGAGGCTTATTTTCAAGTCGTTGATCTATCTCTTCTTCTATTTTGTGATCTAGTTACATAACATTTTGAGGACTGGAAGTTGTCATATTTGTGTGTGGCATAGAGAACGCTAAAGAAGGGAGGGCCCAAGGAATGCAAAGATCAGAGAAGGACTCCCTTGTATTGTGCATGTTAGAATTCTAGTGAAAATGTGAATTCTTTGAACATGATAATTACTTGTGATCATTATTTTGATTCTTCTTATAAGTTCGTTAATCTTCTTCATCAAGCAATTATCAATAGATACAAGACATTATAGATCTTTGAACACAAGGAACAAGAGACACAAGAAATTTGCCTCCAAGCCATGGCAAAAACCCCCACCATGGGGGAAACCCATCAATCCTTTCTTTATAGAATCTAGAGAAATCCAAGTCAAATACATATGCTTCAGTAACTAGCTTCTTCCATTGCCAAGTCAACCCTCCACTAAATATTTCCTTCAATTGTTCATAAGCTCAAATCAAAATTCTCCTTCCAGCGCAGACTACTACAACAATATATTACAGTAGTGTATCTTCTCCTCTCTATAATAGCATGCTATAATAGCATATCACAACAACATTGGTTCCTTTTTCACATAACTTCAGATAGCAAGTCTTTTGTAGAGCTCGAATAACTTTCTTGGGAAATCCACACATTTCAATGGTGTATCTATAGTAGAAACTCACATTTCTTTCTTAGATCCTTAAGCCATAGAAACCTCGCATAACTTGTCACAAGAAACTCACATTCCTTGCTACAAAACGTCAATGAACTTCCTCAGATGATGCACAAACTTGCTGCCAAATGAATGAGCATGATGGCCTATATATAGTGGTTCCCACATTTGATGAGCTGATCTTTCTCCTATGAGGGCCAACTTGGAAATTTTGAAGACAAATTACCAATTTATAAAATTCAAATTTTATTTTTCTTTCATGTGCCCAAATGGGACATATACAAAATCAATTTTCTTTCTATAAAATAAATGTCTTCTTTAAACAATTGTGAATACCAAACCTAGTTGCAATTTCCAATAGTATAGACCTATATTTCCAATTATGAATGTATATGGGCCTAGTCAAGAAATGGAAATGTTGAACACTGGAATTCTTTTATGTTTGTGGAGGAAAGTGTCTTTCAATTTTTATTCTAAATTTGGTTCGAAAACTATGTGTTAATTCCTTGAGTTTAGTTTTTCCCTAAAAGATCAAGATCTGGCTTGAGGGTGTTCAACTATGAGAAAGACTACAACATAGTCAAGCCTGTACTTAGGTGGAGAATGGTTCATCCTTCTTTGGTTCCAGATTACAAAATATTTTACTCAAGATAAGTATCTCTTATGCATGATTATTTAATTTATATTTTCAACAAGTTTATATGTACATGCATTCACCCTTCAACAAATTTATCATGGTTGTAGTTGTTATATTATTTTGTTGTAGCTTTTTATATGTATTTATTTTTGTGATAGCACTAGTTGAGGAATATAGGCTCTTAAATTCTTTCTTAAACAAGTCAAGTTGGAATTTCTGCTATAAATTTGATTCTGAGAAGTTCCAAAAGTAGAAACTTAGATCATAGTGAGAGGAAATCCCATTGATCCTTTAGTTCAATTTTCAGATCTTAGGTCATGAAATTTCAGGAAATATGATCAGAGGAAGTTTGGATTCCTAAATGCATCTTTAAAAAGTTCATGTTTCTTCTAGAAGGTTCCAGGAGTTGAAACTTGGACCACAGTGAGGAAAAATCCAACTAGTCATCTGGTCCAACTTAAAGATCCCATTGACATTTATGCTATAACTTTTCTTTTGGGAGGTTCCAAAAGTTGAAACTTGGACCATAGTGCAGAGAAATACCACCAATCATTTTATCCAACTTTTAGATTTTGGGTCATGATATTTTAGGAGATATGATCATAGGAATTCAAGCTTCATGGATTCTCCCAAAATCATGGATCAAATAAGTAATGTTGGAATTTTTTCTATAACTTTTCATCTGGGAGGTTCTAGAGGCTGAAACTTGGACCATAGTGAGAGAAACTCACACTAATCATATGGTTCATTTTTGGAACTTGTACTACTATAATTTAGGAGATATTCCCTGAGGAAATTGTTGTGTTGGTTGGCATGCAAAGTGTTTGAAGAAATGTATGAATAGGTTAGTGATTCATTGCATACAAAATGTTGTTTTGTTGATGGGGATAATATTGTTGCATTTTAACATTGTTGCATGATAACACTTCTGTAGTTAATCTATGGCTATTTGCATGCAAAGCATTTGAAGATATATGTTAAAGGTGGTTTATTACAATTTGCATACAAATTATTTAATAGGATACCTGAAATCCAGAAATCAAAACTTGCATGATTGAGTGGTATATTTCAGTTAGTATGTCACAAGTGGAATCAAAGCAATGTTTCTTATCTAATTTCACACAAATGTTTGACAAAATGTCTACAAGAAAAATACTACTTAATTGGTTGTATACAAATTATTTGAACACAAGTTTGCATGTAAAGTGTTTGACAAAATGTATGAGAGATGAAATCCAAGTTATTGCAAGTGTGGTTAGGATAAATTTAGCAGGTGTGTGTGACGAAATGGTATCCAAGCTTATTTTCAATCTAGTAAAAAGAAATAGCAAAAATTGAGTACCCCATAACCTTTGTAAGTCATTAAGGGAACTAGGTATGTGGAAAAGTGGTATGAGAGCACTATTCAACACTGAACCTAGATGGGCTCAAGAATAGATGAAATGGGAGCTCTAATACCATGTGACAAAGTGGTATCAAAGTTAAGGTTCAACACTAAGCATGAATGGGCTAAATAAAAGATGAAATGATATAGTTATGCAGGCATGTGTATTTATATGTATTTTATTTTTGGATCTATGAATATATTGATGTTGTTTATACACTGAATTGAGTTTGATGTAGCAAGGTAAACATGTAGGACACTGACTAGATTCCCTAGAGTAGTCCAATAGAATTGCAAAAGTTTATGGTTGAGTGGTGCAACCATAACTATGAGGGGGGATCTCTTAATTTATCTCTTGCTAGTTTAAATACTTTCCTTTAATGTTTTGAGAAGTTGTCATATGCTAATGAATAATAGCATAGGCATGATAAAAATTAAAGAGATAAACTAGTTCAAATATGCATTTCCATTGAATAGATATTAAATAATGATATGGTAGATGCATCAAGATATGTTGGGTGCATATAAAAATGGATGGGCATGAACAAACACTCGAAGTTGTAACACCCTCATCCCACAAATACCCAAGCAACCGGCCAACCGGGGTAAATATGCGACAAGAGGCGACTATAATGGGATTCAACCTCCTAGATAACTTAATGAAGTGGAATCAATGAAAACACACCACACATACATTCCACATCAGCAACAAAACTCCCAAGGGTCATCCAAACCACTCAAGTAACTAGCCCCGGAGACCAACTGAAGTTTTAGACCATTAAACCCTCGGACGCTCCCTTGATATGGACATGCATGCATCCAGGAGGCTCTAGACGCTCCCACAACATGGGTATGCATGCGTCTAGGGACTTTTATCCTTAGAAATGTGCCCACGACTCCGATATTTGTGCTAATTTTTCAGGCCCAGAGCCCATATCACTGCCCAGAACTCAATGATACTTTCAAAAAAAAAATTTTGATTTTGAGAGGTTCCAAATGTAGAAACTTAGATCATAGTGAGGGGAAATCCTATTGATCCTTTAGTCCAATATTCAGATATTGGGTCATGAAATTTTAGGAAATATGATCAGAGGAAGTTTGGCTTCCTAAATCAATCTTTAAAAAATTCATGTTGGAATTTCTACTATAACTTTCCTTCTAGAAGGTTCGAGAAGTTGAAACTTGGACCATAATGAGGAGAAATCCAACTAATCATCTTCTCCAACTTAAAGGTCCCGTTGACATTTCTTTTATAATTTTTCTTCTAGGACGTTCCAAAAGTTGAAACTTGGACCATAGTGCAGAGAAATACCCCCAATCATTTGATCCAACTTTTAGATTTTGGGTCATGATATTTTAGGAGATATGATCATAGGAATTCAAGCTTCATGGATGCTCCCAAAATCATGGATCAAACAAGTAATGTTGGAATTTTTTCTATAACTTTTCATTTGGGAGGTTCTAGAGGTTGAAACTTGGACCATAATGAGAGAAAGTCACACTAATCATATGGTTCAATTTTTGGAACTTGGAATACTATAATTTAGGAGATACTCCCTGAGGAAATTGTTGTATTGGTTTGCATGCAAAGTGTTTGAAGAAATGTATGAATAGTTTAGTGATTCGTTGCATACAAATTGTTTGATGAAATGCCCCAATGAAAATGTTGTTTTGTTGATAGGGATAATATTGTTGCATTTTAACATTGTTGTATGATAACACTTCTGAAGTTAATCTATATCTATTTTCATGCAAATCATTTGAAGATATATGTTAAAGGTGGTTTATTACAATTTGCATACAAATTATTTGATAGAATACCTCAAAGCCAAAAATCAAAAGTTGCATGATTGAGTGGTTTATTTCAGTCAGTATGTTACAAGTGGAATCAAAGCAATGTTCCTTATCTAATTTCGCACAAAATGTTTGACAAAATGTCTATAAGAAAAATACTACTTAATTGTTTGTATACAAATTATTTTAAGATAGGTTTGCATGTAAAGTGTTTGACAAAAAGTATGAGAGATGAAAATCAAGTTTTGCAAGTGTGGTTAGGATAAATTTAGCAAGGGTGTGACACGAAGTGGTATCCAAGCTTATTTTCAATCTAGTAAAAATAAATAGAAAAATTTGAGTACCCCATAACCTTTGTAAGTCATTGAGGGAACTAAGTATGTGGAAAGGTGGTATCAGAGCATGATTCAACACTGAACCTAGATGGGCTCAAGAATAGATGAAATGGGAGCTTTGATACTATGTGATAAAGTGGTATCAAAGTTAAGGTTCAACACTAAGCATGAATGGGCTAAATAAAAGATGAAATGATATACTTATGCATGCATGTGTATTTATATGTATTTTATTTGTTGGATCTATGAATATATTGATGTTGTTTATAGACGGAATTGAGTTTGATGTAGAAAGATACACATGTAGGACACTTACTAGATTTCCTAGAGCAGTCCAATAGAATTACAAAATTTTATGGTTGAGTGGTGTAACCATAACTATGAGAGGGGATCTCTTAATTTATCTCTTGCTAGTTTAAATACTTTCCTTTAATGTTTTGAGAAGTTGTCATATGCTAATGAATAATAGCATAGGCATGATAAAAATTAAAGAGATGAACTAGTTCAAATATGCATTTCCATTGAATAGATATTAAATAATGATATGGTAAATGCATGAAAATATGTTGGGTGCATATAAAAATGGATGGGCATGAACAAACACTCGAAGCTGTAACACCCTCATCCCACATCTACCCAAGCAACCGATCAACCAGGGTAAAATTGTGATAAGTGGCCATTATAATGGAATTCAACCTCCTAGATGACCCTAAGGAAGTGGAATCAACGAAAACGCATCACACATACCTTCCACATCGGCAACAGAACTCCCAAGATCCATCCAAACCCCTCAGGTAACCAGCCCTCGAGACCAACTGAATTTTTAGACCATTAAACCCCCGAGCACTCCCTTGATATGGACATGCATGCGTCTAGGAGGCTCTGGACGCTCCAACAACATGGGTATGTGTGTGTCTCGGGACTTTTATCCTAATACCTATGTCTGCGACTCTGATATTTGTGCCACTTTTTTAGGCCCAGAGCCCAGGTCACTACCCAGAACTCAATCACACTTTCAAAACTAAAAGATAACAATAGAATAAGGATACAAATGAAATTACTTGAACAAGTACTTGGCTGGACCCCCACTAGCCATGACAGACATTTCTTCAAACATGTCACAAATATGTAATCTATAGGTTTAAACAACATATCCGAGAATAGGAGTCTTATACTTATCTGAGAATCATTGAGAATCGTTGTTCCCTTATATCATTAGTTGCATTATCATCTATTAGGTCATAGATACATTGTTCATTCATTTACAAATCAAAACATGATAAGAGCCATACATCATCATTATCATAATACATTATTATAACCAACATAATAACAACAGAAATATCAATGATACATCAGCCATAGAATCCACATATAAACCAATACATTTACACATAAGAATTCAAGGAAAGAACCTCTTATTAATGAACGCAAAATCCAACCCGAGATGGGGCTACCACGTTCCACCATACCATAGATTGGTTGAGCCAAATCCCTGTTTAGCCAATCACCCATGTGCCTTATTCCAAGCATGAATGTGGGACTCAAACCAAAGGAACCAACTAGGGCATCCCGAGGCTAAACCACCTCACCCTCATCAATAGAAACCAGGCTTTACCACAACCCACACCGGATCACTAGGCCAAACAATAAACATGTAATATCAAGCTTTACCATGATCTCCACAAGATCACTAGGTGAAAACAAGCATGGATGCCACCAAATTTCTCCACCTACACCATGAGAAATGTTCCTGTATCCTAGTCTCTCAAGCTTTACCGCAATCCACAGTCTGATCCAGGGATCACTAGGCCCTAAACCGAGACTCCATCCTCTAGGCTTTACAATATATCCCATCATTCACCGGCAAGGATTCCTAGGCCTAATCGAGGGTAACCACCTCTAGGATTTTCCATATATCCCACCATTATCCAGTCGAGGATTCTTAGGCCCACCGAGGCACACAATACCTGGCCTTACTACAACCCACAGTCCGGTTTAGGGGTCACTAGGCTAGTGGATTTACGCAATCCACAGTCTGGTGCAAGGATCACTAGGCCATGTGTTATTTTATTCAAGAGATCCACCTCACTCAGCTTCGAATCCATTTAGAAATCCATCTCAACCAAAACATGAGAACCCCATCAAACCATGGCTATTCGGAAATGCAAGACTAAGCTAAAAACATTGTCACACCTAGCAAAACCCATGCCATAACAACAAATAACCACATGCAACACCATGCATGCCAAATCTAGCAAGAAAAACACACATGCAAATTGATACATACAAAGAATCTTGTTGTAGTTGCTTGATCTTGCTCTTCCTTGCTTGCTCGTTCCTTCCTCTTGCCTCCTTTTCCTTTTTTGATCCAATGCCAAAGTGCTCTAAGAAAACTCTGTGTCCAAGAGTGAGAGAGAGAGAGAGAGAATAATGAGAGAGCTCCAAAAATGAACTGACAAAAGGTACCAACTGATCCTCAGAAGCCTTTTTATTAATTAGGCCTCTATTTTCTTCATTTTCCTTTATTTTCCTTCATTTTCCTCCTCACATGCAACCTGTGCCTTTCACCTCCATTTTATCCTAATGTCCATTATTTTCATAAATAAATATGCCAAAAATGCCATTTTACCTTTTCAAAGCCTTATCCATTACCTTTGCCAATTTTCTTAGCCATAATAAACCAATGAACACCCACTAGGATGTTTTTCTCAACATTCAGCTTGGAATAAGTGTCCCATCAACCGTGGTTATGATTTTGCCTTTATTAACTTTTGTTACATGGATTTTTCACCATGGTTGTTACAGAAGCAGTCTACTATCATAACATGATTCAGATGAGTAATAGTGGTTAATGTTGAACATGTAAGCAGGAACATGTTGACAACATGATTGGAAACCCAATGAAGGTGATGCATGTAGTCTTATAGAATCAAGGCTATGGAAGATAAGGTGTTGTTGAGAAAATTGTGCAAGTGAAACTTATGCATGTTGATATGCATGTTGTGACAATGTTGTGAGTGCACTTCTCCTTGGGTTGCCTTGTGGAAGGTTTGAGCCCCGGAGGGAGGAGTTTAGATACAAGTGTTTGTATGTGGGGTCTAGAGAGTACCTGGAGCCCTAAAGGCAAGTGAAACCTTTATAAGCCACAAGGATATGAAACATCCTTGGCCAACTTAAGTTGGATACCCTAGAAGGATAGTGGCACAACCCGAGGGGTTGTTGTGATTAGAGAAGAGGGGTGCACTAACTTGGGTCAAGTGGGTTTATGGGAGGATGTGAGACTATTGGTTGGAGGTTGTCGGGGTTGGTACCACGACCTTGTTTGTCTTCAATATTGGTTATGTATCATACTTGGCTCTTGGTAAGTCGACTCTATTGTGGAGTCATGGCCTAGCCTAAGAATGACCCATTGTTGAACAAAACAGGAGCAACAAAACCTATGGATAAGAGAAAATAAGAGGTTTTCTTCCAATCAATGGTTTTCTCCAAATAAGTGTTCTAATAATTATTGATTATGACTCTTGACTTTTATACACACTTAAAGAATTGTTTGAATGTCTGATTAAGTGTGCGATATGAGTATATGCTAGTGAGATTGCATGAAGGAATGATCATGTTATAAGACAATTGTACTGATATAATGTGTTTTGAAACAACTGATATGCACATAAGTGCAAGGGGGAGGGGCCCCATAGCTATCACAAGAAAGAAAGTTAGGTTTTCAGCCTACTAAGTGATTGATATAATTTATTTCTTTGTTTAATAAAATTGCCATGTTTATTCATATGATGAAATTCCTAATGTGTTTGGAAGCTTTCCTTACAGAGTTGCATTAGAGGGAAGATGTAGATAAAGGATCAATCAAGGAGGGCTTAATTGGGTCAATATGAACTATATGGACAAAGAACTCACAACTGTGAAAATGGATTAAAAAGGGAGTTTCCCTTAACTAAAAATTGTGTTTGGTCGATATATTTTATTTATGAAAATAATATGAATGCATTAATGGTAAGAAAATAGAAACTGGTACTTTTTATGTTTTGGGTAATATAGTAGGGTTGTCTAATGAATTCCATGTCACATGGAATATTGATATTGCAAGTGTGCAAGAGTGATATCTTGTTGTTAACTACCATGTGAAAGAAGTAGTGTGATTATGATTATGCTTATGAAACTTATCATGTGAATGATTGAAAACAAGAGAGGCTAAAAATTAAATTTAAAAATAAATGTGTATGGATAGCATGGAATATGTGCAAATATAGCACATGCTTGAAAAGATGTATATGCACATGTTTAGGTTCATGATTGAATCAATTGTTTGAATGTATAAATTGGATACATAGTGCAAATGGCCTATATGAATATTAATTGAAATTTTTGTGTGAGTGGATGAAACGATAGAGTTGTAACTAATATGAGAGGTTGAAATCATTTTAGGGGCTACTAAATGTTGCAAAATCAAGTATGCTAAGAAGCCATCTGAAGTCCTTGAAAATATATTATCTAATAATCCATGTGATGGTAGCCAAGTAAGAAGGGAAAGTTGCAAGGAAAGGTAAAAGGGTAAAAGAATTGGGTAAGAATTTATTTCAACTAAATTTGTTATCTTTTGTTTTTCATATTAATGCATGTACTACATGGATGCTTAAGAAGGGTATGCTTAAGGTAGAAAATTATTAGCACAAAAAGTTTTAGTAAAACCTTAATAATGTGTGCACGCATTGAGCTTCCATGCTGAACAAATATTAAATGCATGAATAATACACCCTTGAGATAAAATATGTTTGATAATGCCTTGGGAGAATGCATGAAACTATGGGGATGTATGATTCAACAAATGTAGGTATTGCAATCATGTTAATGAGTCCATGAGTATTGGTCCAATTGTTTCTAAGATTGAGACAAGTGATTCTATCATATAATGTTGAGTTTGTTGGTAAGAAACATGTAATCGGAGGATTGGTTTTTCCTAGTTAATGTGAAAAATGTATGGAATTATTGATATATGAAAGCACTTTTATCATTAATACCTAGTGGGTTATGACAAAGGCAAGAAGCCTTCAGTGTGTACAAATTGCGAGAATCTTTATGATTCATCCATGAGTTACTATGGCATGATTTGGTCACGACACTCATATTATGAATCATGAAGGCACATATGCTTGGTGCATTGAGTGCATGCATGCTTGTATGGGAAAATCAATTGCATGATTGAATGCCATGAAAATAAATAATTTCTAATAAGTTTGAGGAATTGTTGAGTAGTGAAATGAGTGGGATGAAGCCATCATCTTGCAAAGCAAAGTGGAAGCTAATCACTCATGAATTTCGATATATGTATCTTTCAGTTTTGACCCTTTTGTTGTTGGAATAAAAATTTGAATGCATTATGGAATGCATGGAATGAATGTGATGCAATAAAAAACGTAACTATGGCTTCATTTCAATTTACTCTTAAATCAATTGAAATTAATTTAATTACTGAGTATAATAATTATGAGATCACTTCAGAAGATGTTACAGATCTTGTAATGAAAAGATTTTATGTATGAACACTTACCATTATTTGGATGAATGAAATTATAGATTCCAGTTAAAATGGCCTTGGTTATGATAATGAAAGCTGAGTACTACCATATGCAAGAGTAAAACTTCATGAGAAGAATACCAAATTTATGAAATTTCATTTATATATGAACCACATATGGAAAATAAAAGAAAAAGGAAGAATAATTGATTTAAATTAATATGATGAACCTCATGAAAATTGTATGTTGGCACAAGTGAGATGATGATCCATCCAGGAAGGACGAATGATGGTTGTGAAGCTGAAAAATCCTAGGGATAAAGCCATTCTGGTGACATTGAAACCCTATGAAATACATTGGTCACCATGAATTATGTTATGAAAAATGTGTTGTGTTATTTAGAGCAAGCCAAAGGGATGCCTTGGATGGAAGACTCCATAAGCATCGAGACTCTTCCTGTGCAAAGAATCATTTCCAAGGAATGGATTGCTCGGGGGACTAGGGAAGCAAAGAAGGGGATGCTTGAACTTTCAAGGTGTGTGACTGCAAGGAAGGGGAGACATAAATTAATTGGTTTTAAAGATTCATGTACATACTCATTAGGATAATGAATGCATTGGGTATGTCCAAGAAAACAATGAGCTACAAATTTTCCCTGTGGAACCCTTGTGAAGTAATGAACACCATGCAAGAATGGGCTAGAATGCTAAGAGGTCTAGAGGTAACTAGACTGTGAAGAATGAATGAAATTTCTAAAAGTGGAAATTAAGTATAGGCAAAATGTTGTTGATATGAAAGTGGCCTATCCCTTCTTTTGCATAGAATGGTTCTACACATAGCAAAACACCGAGAACAGTGTTCCTAAAAGGGGGAGGGGATTGCGACACCCCGTTCATTACCCCAAATTTTGTAATGCAATTAAGAACATGTAATGCTATGGTTTCAACATTGATGTTATGATGTCAAACTTTATTATATGATGTAATATTTGCTTTTATTAATAAAAATGTAAGAGTGAAAGAAATGTGACAACCAACAGATTATGATTCCTTCAAGAGGTGAAAAAAATTGACTTAAGAGAAAAATATATCTTGGGTGAATATTTCCCTTTGATGTGATGGTTAGTCTTCCCACGAAGCTAAAAGATATGGAAGATGAAGGGTCAAGGTTTATTTATAAAAAAGAAAAAGAAAGTCATTGAGGAGTTTTTTATTTTTCCCTTTTTGTTCTAAGAATTACTCCATTATTCTTCTCATACACTAATTTTTTACCCCTCCCATCAGAAATTCAAATATGCATGAGAATTGGTGATTGCTTGTGTAACAGGAATTGAATGTGTAGTAGTTATTTTTCCTTGGACTAGATGGATCTGAGGATTGGTAGTTGTCTTGTTTTTGTGTGGCACAGAAACCAATGAGGAAGGAGGGCCAAGGGACTGCAAAGATAAAAAAATGACTCTCTTGTGCTATGCTGACATGCATTGTCATTTTTAAATGTCAATGGGCCTAGTCAAAGAATGGAAAGGTTGAACACTGAGATTTTTTCCTGTGTGTGGTGGAGAGCAACCTTCACTTTTTATGTTAAATTTGGTCTGAAAACTATGTGCTAGATCCCCGAGTTTGGTTTTTCTTTGAAGGCATCAAGATATGGCTAGGGGGTGGTCAACTATGAGAAAGACTGTAGCATAACTGAGCCTATGGTTGGGTGGAGAGTGACTCACCCTTCTTCAGTTCCATATTTCAAAATATTTGATTCAATATAAGTATCCCTTATGCATGATTATTTAATTTCTTTTTTCAGCAAGTTTATATGTACATGCATTTACTCTTCATCAAATTTAGCATGGTTGTAGTTGTTATACTATTTGGCTATAGCTTTTTATATGTATTGAATTTTGTAACGACATTGGTTGAGGAAGATAGGATTCCTAAATTCTTTTTTAAATATGCCATGTTGGCATTTATGCTATTCTTCGAGTAGGTTCCATAAGCCAAACCTTGGAGTATAGTGAGGGAAAATCTCAGTAATCATATGATCCAATTTTTAGATCTTGGGTTGTGAAATTTTAGGAAATACAATCAGAGAAAGTTGGGCTTCTTAAATGCATCTTTAAACAAGTCATGTTGGAACTTTTTGTATAAATTTTCTTTTGGGACATTCCAAAAGCTAGAACTTGGAGCATAGTGAGGGGAAATATTTTTAATCATTTGTTCCAAATTTCAGATCTTAGGTTGAGCTATTTTAGGATATATGATCATAGGTATTCAAGATTCTTGGATGCTCCTAAAACCATGCATAAAAAAGGCCATGTTGGAATTTCTAACAAAACTTTTCTTTTGGGAGGTTCCAAAAGCTGAAACTTAGACCATAGTGAGGGGAAATATTATAATCATATGTTCCGAATTTTAAATATTATGTCATGATATTTTAGGAGATATGATCATAGGAAGTTGAGCTTTCTGGATGCTCCTAAAAGCATGCATCAAACATGTCATGTTGGAATTTCTCCTACAATTTTTCATATGGGAGGTTCCAAAGGCTAAAACTTGGAATATAGTGAGGGGAACTCCCACTGACCATCTAATTCAGTTATTAGAACTTGGATTGCTATAATTTAGGAGATATTCCCTAAGGAAGTTGTTATATTAGTTTGCATGAAAAGTGTTTGAAGAAATTCCTAAACGGTTTGATCATTCATTGCATACAAACAATTTGATGAAATTTCCCAATGAAAATTTTGTTTTATGGATGGGGATTATATTATTGTATGTTAGCATTGTTGTATGATAGTACTGTTGTAGTTAATCTATGCATATTTGCATGCAAAGCATTTGAAGAAATGTGTTAAAGTTGTTTTATTACAATTTGCACACAAACTATTTTATAGAATACCTCGATCACATAAATCAAAAGTTGCATGATTGAGTGCTATATTTCAGTTAGAATGTTACAAGTGGGATCAAAGTAATGTTTCTTATTTGATTTCATACAAAATATTGGACAAAATTTGTACAAGAAAAATATTACTTAATTGGTTGTATACAAAGAATATGAAGAAAGGTTTACTTGTAAAGTGTTTGAAAAAATGTATGAGAGATGAAAATCAAGTTTTTGCAAGGGTGGTTAGGATAAATTTTGTAGGGGTGTGTGCTAGAGTGGTATTGAAGCTTATTAATAAGCCGATAAAAAGAAAAAGAAAAATTTTTGGTACCTTGTATCCTCTGTTTTCATTAAGGGAATTGGGTACGTGACATGGGTACGTATTAGTTTGAGGCCTCTAATTGAATATTATTATGTAAGGTCAACACTAGGATCTTCAACATACAACACTTTCCCTTAAGATCCATGATTTTTTTCCTTTTCTACTCGAAGAAACACATAATGTGTACATTTTGAACTTGAGATTGTTTCTCATTTTCATGGATTATGACTGAAAATTCGATGAATGTGTATTTTCTTTCCAAAGTTTCCTTATGTATTCACATGATCTTTTGAATTTCCATGAGGTCTCTCGGTTCCAAAGGATAAGAATATAATTAACAAGGTTAAACTCAAATAATGTTTGTCTAGTCTAAAAAGATCCCTAAAGAACAAAGAGGGTCTATCAGATATGCAAAGAGGATTCAAAATCAAAGTGAACCTACATATTGAGAATACTTAGTCCCAAGATGCCTTGAGGAACCCACTAACAAGAAAATGATAATAGAACAAAAACCAGTTACAAAGGCTTGGAAAAGCTTACCAAATGAAAATCACATAAAATCCATAAAGATGATTAATGAGAGGCCTAGTCTAGAAGCTAAAATACTAACTAAACCACTATAGAGACAACTAAAATATTAAAAGGTGTTGGGAGTTGATTTCCCAAGCCCCAACCCACTTGGAATTTCACTATAATTGAAACCCAAGCATATAACCCAATACTAAACATGAAAACTAGAAAGAGACGTGGTGAAAATGTCTCACATGTTAAACCATCGAAACATAAACTAGGTAAAAACACATTCTTACCAAGTCAATAATCATGAATTAATTTCTATCTAACATGTAATGTGTGCTCCATGAGTTTTAGTTCTATCTCCCACAAGAATGAATAACAATAGAATGCAACAACAACCAAGGAAACTACAAATGGACCTTATTCTTGGCTAGAAAATATCTACAATAGTCCCACATCTCATGCTGGGAATAAACACCAAGGGATAACCAACTGAAATGTGTTTAACATTCACACACCATGCCCCATGGCCCTTGTCCTTATTTCACAAATCATGGTGATTGGAGCTTGCCTCTATTCAATTGATGAAGGAGAATCTACCAACCAAAATCATCCTTGAACTTCTTATGTCAAAATCCATTTACCAAAGGAAGTTGGTTTCCTTAATTTATTTAATTTTGTAATATTTTATGTTTTGTAACTCAAAATAATCTATATTGTTAGGAAGTTAGATGAGTGTAATTTGGCTTCTATGTAAAAGGGATAATCTAGCCAAATTTGGATTTTGTTAAATAATTTAGGAAACAATTTGAGTTTGTTGGTTTTACACAATAACTCTATGAAAATAGTTTTTATATATGTAATAGAGAGTGTGACATCCTTACCCATGGTTCTCTCACAAAATTCATTGTACATATTTTTATAAATATGTGAAAAAAAGGGGGGACTAAATCAAAGGGACATGGATTCCATAGTTGGGGAGGAGGATTTCTTGCATGACTGAGGTTTTCTTGTGTATAGAAAAAAATCTAAATTGCCTGGACAACCATTAAAAGTTGTCTGGTGCATGAATTAATGAACTAGTTCTTAATTTAAATAGGTTGAAAGAGAAATTACAAAGCCTATGTTGCTTGAAAAATGGTAACAAGAAAAAAGGACAAGAAATTAAGAAGGGGATTGTCTCTCAAGTTCCCTAGAGACTATGTGTTGAGCTGCTAGTCTCAGGAGCCCTATAACAGCTTGGGTCCCTGGAGGCTATGGGTTGAGACAAGGTCTCTAGAGCCCTGTAACAACTTAGGTCCCTAGAGGCTATGGATTGGGATGTAATCTTTGAAGCCCTGTAACAACTTGGGTCCCTAGAGGCTATGGGTTGGAATGTAATCTTTGGAGCCCTATAATAGCTTGGTTCACCTAGAGCATGTGGGTTGATATAGTAGGCTCTAGAGCCCTAGACAGTTTGGGAAGAGGGTAATCTTGAAGCAGCATCAAAGGAAGACCTGATTGAAGACCTTTGGTTATTTTCTTACTATTACAATGGATTCTAGAATTATTGGAAGAGAGTGAATCATTGTGTGCACACTTGGGGTGAGGTAGAGAACCTATGTACTCCTCATGCTGAATAAGATGGAAGAAGTCAACTATGGGATTGAGGAAGAGGTCCTTTGGAATTCTCTATCTTTAGTTGATAGCTGGTGATCGATTACCTTAAGCAAGCATCCCCCTCAAACTCTGGAATCTAGCTTGGTGGTGACAACTACAAGTAGGTGTGGTTGCAAATGTCTATGGTTGGGTGGAGAGTCCTTGTCCAAGACTCAGTTTCTCTGCAAGTTTAAAACATAAGTAACCATATTTGCTTCTTCACAAGTTGATTAATTTATGATGCATTTCTGGTTGAAATGGTCCTGGAATTTTGGACTATAATAGTGTTGTTGATGCAATAGTATGTGGTTACTCTTTTGTGTGGAGATGGATTTTATGGTTATGATAAATATGCATATATATGTATGTGTGTGTGTGTGTGTGTTGCATTTTTGGAAGTATTGTTGCAGTTAAATGATTTTCTCAAGCGTGTGCCTCTGGACTGTAAAGAGTTGATGTGTGAAGCACTTTCTAATGTCTTCATAACCTACAATATCCAATAGAATGTAAAAGAATAAACTTAATAACAAAGAATATGCCACTTCTTGACATAAGAATTTCATTTTGTATGAAATATATAACACTTTTGCTAATAACATATATGTGAATAGCTTAATGACACCATGAATGCTACATGCAATGAAATGATCCATGAGTATATGGAATAATACTTGGAAGTATTGGGCATATAAACCCTTTTTATTAACATTAAATAATTACATAAGAGACTGTTTGAAGGGTTACATAAGAGACCTATGCAAAAGACGCTGTGTCAATGCTGGAAGGGTTATTCTTCCTTCAACTTTAGGGATAGTTGAAATCCCTGTAGGTAGGCTTCCCTGGACATACATTATCAACAACCTCATTGTCTTCTGTTAGAATTAGGGAGTAGCTAGCTCGGACTTGGAATATTCTACTTAGTGCCATAGAGTTGTTTGCACCCTTGGCATGGATCTGGACACTCTTTACATGTGGTAGGTTAGGTGGAGACCTTTCAAGAATCCACACCAAGCTCGTGGTAGGTAAGGGCTCTAGGAGCACCTATGCCAACATACCTGGAATTCCCTATTTGAGAACAGAGAATACAAATGGGCCAGGAACACATTGGAGAATCTTTCGTCTAATCTCAAAGGGGTAACATCATAAGGCGCCTTAATAAACCATTGATGTTGGCACCAAGTATTGACATTTATCCAGAGGTCTGCAGGACCTTTGAGACAGAGCCATGGTCAAAATAACCTGCTTACTGAAATCATGACAGTATCCAGACTTGCTCTTATGACATTTGTAAATGTCCTTGCCTGATGCAATGCATAAAGTAGGGCCAAGACCCATTACTTGAGCCATGGAAAAGACTGAGAAAATCTTGATGCGACACATTGGTGCAACCCGATTTCCCTAACGTGATTGGACAAGGAAGGTTGATGTGGCCCAAAAGGTTCACCTTGGAACATTTATGAGGGTGAAAGTGAGAGAGAGTTGAGTGGTGGGACCCAGTATTGCAGCAATAATGCTGCAAATCCTGGAACTCCCTTCTTTAATTTTATCAACCCGGTAGTTCGTAACAAACTTGGAAGCGACGGTGCTGTATGCACAAGTATTAGCTCTTGCCGCGACTGTCACTTGATCAGCTGGCACAAGTCCGCTGGGAGCTAAGCCAACGTCTATGAGCTCTCAGAAGAAGCTTTTTAACTGATGGATGAAAGCTAACTCAAAGAATGCTAATCTACTTGCAAAAAGAAACTAGAAAGTTGAAAGGAAACGTAAACCCTAGCAAACCCTAATTTTACCAGCTAGCCCTACTGATGCAAGAAAGAGGATGCAAGCTACTGAAAGAGATGTCGTTGACTTCTATGAAGGTAAAATGCATGTGTCTAATCTACTTGTATAGTAACATCTGGAAAAAACATCTTTTTGTATTTTTGAATAAGTTGTCAAAATTATCATGCATGTGCTTTCATTGTTTTTGACTGTGCAGAGGTGGATCGGTGAGAGAAAATTCTTGCAGGAGGTTGAGAAGGTTCAGAGAGGGCCTAAGGGGTCCCTAGCACCCTTCCTGAGAGTTTGGCTTTCAAGAAACCACTTTCGTGAGCTTCTACAGGAAGTCTGCAGGGGTTCTATAGGATGTTCTGTGATTTTCTACAGGATGTTTAGAAATGGGATTTTGGAGGATGGATGGAGGGAAAAAGATGATGGAGTGGATATGGAGGTGAGATAAGGGTGTAAGGAGGCCTAGGGCTTGGAGAATGAGCTGAAGAGTGATAAGGACAGTTGGATTTGTTCAAGGAGAGATAAGGCAATGCTACACAATAATATGGAAAGTAGGTCAATGTGAGGGAATGTGGCAAAGGTAAGGCAAGGATCTGAAATGGAGGATGAAGCAGGTAGGTTGGATGGAGTATGGGCAGATGGAGAAGTATGATAGGCGCTCTGCAAGTTACTTTTCAAACGACACAAACAAGGACTTGGAAAATCAAAGACCTATCTACTTTAGCCTATTCTAACCTAGATAACAACAAAGAAATGGAACAGAAGTTTATTTGCAATGAAATCAGATGAAATAACTATGAAACTAAGCAATCATAAACCTAAGCATGCAACCAAGACTGATATCAAGTTCGACAACTAAGAATCTAACACTACTGATTGCATGGTGAAGCAAAAACAGTGTTTTTGGTGGCAGCAAGGTGGCCTTGGTCCCAGCTCATGATTCCACTGAGGGAGAGGTGAGATCCAAGGTGCTTGATGGCCTTTTTCTAAAGATCTTCCCTGTTATTGACTTATCAAACAAATCTGAACATAAAAATCCTTTTTAATCATCAAAAGCAATCTAAATAACAAAGCAATATTTAAATCTAAATAGCAGATTTTATTCTAAGAATGCAGCAAAACACATAAAGGTAAACAAAGGAGGTACTGGGCACTTGAGATGGGCCCAAACCCAAGAGCTACAGCCTCCTAAGAGAGATTTAGAGCTGGTGCAAAGCTTGATCATCTTTATTGAGCAAGAAAAGAAGAGTTACATCAAAAACTGTCCACAAGGGAAAGCTTAAAAAGGTGCTGAAATGCAAAGCTAATCTACTGACTAAAATCGAACTACAAACTAGCTAACTTATGCCTACAAAGTGACTAACTACTGGCTAACCAAAATGAGGCCCTAAGCCCTCTTATTTATACAAATTGAGGACCCCAATAGTCCTCCTAAATTTTAGGGACTCGGCTGCCCAAAACTTGCAGTTAACAGCAGTCCTACTTGACTTGCTTGGCTGCCCTTGTGATAATTGATTTGGTGGCCCTTGAACTCCGAGCTGATGGTGGAGAATTCGAGGTAAGGGCCCATAAATGAAGGGGACACCTTCCTAAAAATCCTCTCCACGAATTTGGCTGCCAAGTGCTCATTTAACTTTGATTTTGTCTCCATATTGACCAAAAAGACTACACAAAGCACACATTAGACTTTTTGGCATAATGACTAACCCAATTCACTCTATTAGCATAAATATAATAAAAAACATGTAATAAACTAATGAGAATAGTCGATTAAGTCGAATTAGGAGGTTGAATGAGCCCATATAATTATCCATTTTTGGGGCTCATCATCACCCCCCTACTGAAAGTGTTGCTCATCCTCTGAGCAACTAATATATCTGTTCATCTCTGATGGCCCTGGTGGCCTCCCTGTCATGCCAAACTTCTGAAGTGAATTCCTCTTCTTGGTCATGAAACCATGCTTTTCTCTCTGCTTCTTCCCACTGCCTGTGCTTCTTTTCTTGTAGCAGTTTTGTTAAAGCCTCAACCTTAGCCTGCAGCTTGCCCTCTCTCTGCTGTTCATCAGATGTTTCCTTGTCTTTCCTTCTTCCTGTGATTGTTTGGCCACCTTTTCCTCCAATTTCTTGGTCTCTCTTAGCTTAGCCTGAGTTTCCTATAGAGAATTCTCAGCTTTCTGTAGAACCGTCTTTGAGTCCATCATCGTAATTTGCTCTCTCTAGGTGAAGGCTTTTGGCTTCCTCATTCATAGATGATGGATCTCTTTGAAGGATACTCTTCCTTTTTGTTTAGCTGTGGTGTCCTCAATTGTAATTGGCTCCCTTGACTGTGGCTGGGGTCTGCCTGATTTTATCCTCGTGCTCCTTCTTGCCTTAAAATACATGGAAGGCTCCCTTCTTCGCTTCCTTTTTTGCTGTGGAGATGTGCTTAAGGTAGCCAGCGCAGTTGCTGCCTCCCTAGCTAAAATCTCAGGTGATTTTTCCTTCTGTTGCCCTTTTTCCAGACTTCCTGTAGAAAGTCCTGTGCTAATTTTTTTATGGCTTCCTGTAGAAACCATCTTCTGGCTTCCTGTATAACCTGTCTTCACTGTTTCGATCTGCTTGGCTGGGGGTGTCTTGCATTTTCAGCTTCTGTGTGGTTGCCTTGGTTGTGATAACTTTCATTTGGGCTTTCTTGGCCTTTTTTCTTTCCCACCTTTTTCCTTTTTTGCCCTCTCTGTTTTTGCTGTTGTGTCCTTTTTTGTCTCATGCTCAGCGGACATGTCAAATTCCTCTTTTTCCTTCTTTTCTTCCTCTTTTTTGCGCTCTGTTTGAATGTCTTGTGCTCCCTCATCAATGTTCTTCTCAATTTCTTCAGTTGGCATGGTGTTGAGTTTGTGTTTAACCAAAAAATGGAAAATTGTTCATGGAAACAACCATTTCACTGCGACAAAGGATAGCTGAATTTTTTTCTTTTTTTGGGACCAAATAAGGAATTCTTCATGCTCCTTACAACATCAAATGACAGTAATTCCCTTGTGTTAAAACTGCTATCACCTCGAATTGGTTTGTCTGTTTATGAAAGAAAATTTTCACAGATTAGAGCATAAGGACACTGGTTTTCTCACACATTGATAGATATGTAAATTCGAGTTTTTCCACACACAGGTTGGTCTGCTTGTTACACAAAAATATCGTCACCTTGATTATTTGCAGTCGCTGTAGGTCTATCATTACCTATATCAGCTTCCTAAGCAAGTCTTAAACCTCAGCTCTTCAAAACAAGCTTGAGAAATGAGAGAAAGACATCAAAAAAGCAATGTAACTCTAGTTCCGCACTTTCTCTTACTTTTGCCTGTGGGCCCGCACCTTTTGTTCAAGTTGTCTGCGTACTTATACGCTCTGTATGTAAAGGGGAGGGTGCGTACCCCTGTAAAAGTCAAAAGGCACAATCTTTATCTTAAAAAACTCATCTTAGGTTAATTCTAGAGTTTTCTAGAAGCATTTGTTACGTGGATTGTTCGCTCCAAGTGGTTCATGCATCCCATCATAGGAGGAACTAATCCCTTGTTGAGAGGAGCTATCCTTTTGAAGGAGGACTCTATCCCTTTGAAGGAGGAGCTAGTAACTGATCTCCATTGCACTATAAATTGAGGCATTGGGTCAGTGGCCAGGGAGGTTAGAAGCTGAACTTTTGAGGGTAAATGCTAGTGAAATCAAGAATTCCTATTTGAGCTTAAGAGGAGAGATCACATACCTTTTTGGCCCCATTAGGGAGTGAGTGAAGCTTGTCAAAGTAGAGGAGACTTCTTGTTGGACCCTGGAAGGAGCTTGTACAGCGTCAAGGCAAAGGTTGTAAGGTTCTTTCCTTTTGAATTAATACAATCAAGCTCATTTTTCTCAACAAGTATCTTATGCTATTTGTTTCATGGACTCCTTGACTTTCATGTTAAATATGTTTTATAATATTGGATATTCAGGTGCTATTTAATTGTTTGCCTTGTTTGTGCTTGCAGTTTTGCGACAAAGGAACTTACTTGGATCAAAGGAGCGAAGGCATCTCCGAACTTGCGTTGGACATGAGGTAGGCCCTTAAACATATTTGTTTACCACTATTTATAAAGCGCATTTAGAGAAAGATAGTGTCTGGTTGGTTTGTTTGTCATTAGGTCTTCATTAGATTCTAGGAAGGTCTGTCTTGTCCGCAAGATCGACTGATTCCGCGTGACAGGAAGCGCACTACAGTCGGGCTGTTCGGCATTTCAGGGTCGCGAAAACAGTGGCAGTACTGCAAAAGTATTTCTATTGGCTGAATTTTTGACATGATTTCGGGAAGTACATCAGATACTTCACTGCCTGCGCCATTTCCAAACCAACCATCAAGAATAAATGCCTCTATACTTTGTTCCCTGCCCCTAGTTGACCTTGGGAATCCATCTTTATGGATTACACGTCAGGCCTTCCTTCTAGTAATCATGGCAATGATAGTGCTTTTATGGTTGTCGACAGATTCTCAAAGATGGCCGTTATGGCGGCCTACAAGAATAATATCACAACAAAAGCCGCTACTAAACTCTTCTTTGAATGAGTTAGGTACGCTTTGGGATCCCACAATCTATCATCTCAGAACGAGACAACAGGTTCCTCTGTACATTTTGGTCCAGTCTTCGTTCAATGTTGGACACCAAGCTCACTAAGTCCACAACTTTCCATCCCCAAACTGATGGCCAGACAGAGGTCATCAATAGGATGATCGTACACATTCTGTGCATGTAAAACTCAAAGCATCCATGCACATGGGATGAGAGCCTCCCCTATGTCCAATACAACTATAACTGGGCTCTCCACAGCTTGACTGGCCACAGGGTTTTTCAGGTGGCTTGGGATTCCAGCCACTATGTCCCATTGAAATGGCCATACCATTTGCAACTACTCAGGAAGATTTGGCTCATGTCTAGTACGAAGCCAATAAGGAAAACAACTTCATTGAGCACATCCAACGCATCCACCAACAGGTCCACAACATTATGGAGAAATAAAATTCCAAATACAAGCAACGACATGATCAACATTAGGTGCCACACAAGTTTCAAGTAGGTGACGAAATTTGGTTGCATTTGCAGAAGGGACACCTTACTGGAGCCTATTGGAAACTCATACCACTCTGATATGATCCTTACATCATTACCAAGGCTATGGGAGACAATACATTTGAGCTCAGCATTCCCCCATTCCTTGGCCTACACCCAGTGTTTAATGTGGACCACCTTCGACCATACTTCCCACCATTACTGGACACATCAGACATTGCAGAACATCTCTATAGAGTTAAATCCAGACTGTATGGAAAAAACCACAATTGATCAGATCATGGAAACACAAATCAAGAACACCCGACAACAAAGGATCCAACTATATCGAGTTGTCAAAGTAGGTCAACTCCTTCACCAGGGCAAGTGGCTCACCAGGGACCAAGTTCAGCAGAAGTTTCCTCATCCCATGGAGAAACTCAACGCAATAGGAACTATTGTTTCCTAAGGGGGGAGGAATGACTCAGGTGGATATTGGTGGCCACCCACCTATTCCACTTGGACCCCCACCATTGTTTCTCTTAGTTTTTCAGTTTCCTTATTTGTAGGACAATTTACTATTTTTTGTAGGTTTTTAGATCTTGAACTTTCGAAGCCGTTTTGAGGCCCTAAACGAGGTTTTTTGGAAAAACTAGGGCCAACATGGGTCATAAATTAATCTTGGTCATTCAAAAGTTTTATTCCTCGGATAGATTTTTCTAACGAGGTATTGTGCACGTCAAACGGAGATCGTATGCCAAAGTTACAACCCCAGGAAGTTGATGTACCAATTTACCCAAATGAGGCCCATAGTTTTGGTGCTTCATCTCCTAGGGTTAGGTTTTTGGATGTTTAGGGTTTTCCATTGTTTCCCAATAATAAATAGGCCTCTGAGCCTCATTGTAACAAAGTTCAGAGGCATGTAGCAGCCACAACTCTTCTCAGAGATAAGCTACCATCGCTCGAGCTAGTATTATTTCCATTTTGTTTGTAAGCATATTTCAATATTTGTTATTAATGAAATGAAGTGTTATTTCTGTTGCATCTATGTATTTATATATGTAATTCGTTGTGTTCATGTTTAAATCTAGATCAATAGTGCGCTCGGTCTCGAGTGTGGGAAGGTGAGAGAAGGTTGACAAAGGGTGGTCTAGTTCTACTCATAATGGCGAAGACTCCTCCTCGTGGTGGTGCCTCTGGCCGCGGAGGCTATGGTTGCAAGAATCAGGGTGATAAGGGAAAGGAAACAGGCTCGAAATTCGGAAAGACTCCGTGCTAACACGACAGGAAAATGATTGTTGAGACCTTACAAAATACGGTCCATGCCTATTGCGTAGGGACCCCAGCCCAGGTGAAGCATCTGATTTTGACCTAGGAAGCATAATTAAACTTGAAAGTTCAGATCGAGCCATCGACAGAGGATTGGAGTGATTTGATCCCTGACCTTGGTTATACCCGTGGCCGCCTCACTTTGTATAAACAATTTGTTCATCTTTTTTGGCTTATGAAATGTATTGTGGCTAAAGCAATGACTTCCTCCCTCAACATAGTTGCAAATGTGGATTTTGATCCGGGTCTCAGAGACATTCAGAAAGAACTCCAGCTAATTCAACTCCAGTTGCAACACCAGCATGTCCGCCTTGGCCTCATAGAGAATCATATTCCATGTCTTCCCTAATCTGAATTGCTAGGTTCAAGTGCAAAAGATTCTTCTCTGATGGAAACGTCAGATGACTAGTTGCTGGAAGTCATGTTTGATAATTTTTTGCTTATATTTTGATGTATATGTTGGGTAGCATTTATGTTTACAATTTTATACTTACTAGATGATTTATAGACTATAAGTCTTATCAGGCTTGGATAGACAGACTCAGACTATTTATATTTTGGATGGCTTATAATACGGTTCAGTGGCCAACATACCTGGTTTCCCACTAGGAAAATTGAGACCATCGAACAATTTATATAATTGTAACTTGCCTAATTATTAAAATAAATGAATAGAAAAATACTAACAACTTACAAAAAAAAATTATTCACATTAAATTTTATAAAAAAAAAAAAATTATTTTTAAAAAAATCAAATTAAAAATAAAAAATGTTTTATAAAAAATACACCATACATTTATTGAGAAATAAACTATTTCAAAAACTCTTTATCTTGTACAACTTAAACAAATATTTTTTAATATAAAATATATTTATAATTAAAATTAAAATCATAAATAAAATTTTATATCCAAATACAATACAATACAATAAAATAAAATAAATATTAAATATATTTCGCACATTCTTTGATTTGTCATTTTACCTTTACGGTGAGGGTTCCTTCTAGCGCTCTTGAGGGGAAACAAGTTGCTTTTCAGATCTCACATTCTTCTCATTCTTCTCATTCTTCGCAAATCTCGCAGATCAGATCTCGCATTCTTCTCATTCTTCGCAGATCTCGCAAATCTCAACTTCTGTTTCCTCCAGAATTTCGCACATTCTTTGATTTTTCGTTTTACCTTTACGGTGAGGGTTCCTTCTGGCGCTCTTCAGGGGAAACAAGTTGCTTTTCAACATTTTGCTGCGCCTCTCGATAATCTTCAAGAGAGGGTTTAGCTAACACACCATCACCGGTTTCCTGCGGCGTCGCACACTTGATTTGGCGGGGAAGCATCTTCAGAGGGTTTGCACAGTAACGCCCTTGCTCAGCTTACTGGGTACTCGCTTGAAGGTGCTGGAGATACTTCTAGACTCTCGTTCTCGACACCGGATTCTACCTTCTCCCGGGTGCATAATTTGCCTTTTCTTTACCTGAAAGAGATCGTCTGCGGTATCAATGATCGTCTGTGGTTCGTATCTCTTCAGATATGCAACGTAACTTGTGGAGGACACAGCTGTTGTTCCAGCATTCTTAGGGTCTGCGGTTCAAATATTTGTTGCTGTTCCAGCATTCTCATATCTGCGTAAAATATGGCTCCGAGCTTCGCAAAAATAACTAGTGGCTCATCCGCCTCTGGAGGACAATCTCCTGGCCATATCGTGAGTGAAGCCCCAGCTCCCACTATCCAAATGGTCCAGGACTCACTCGATGAAGCTTTGAAGTTCTCTGAAAGTGCCCTAATTTGCCGGTTCAATGGTTTTTGGCCGCGGCTCATAGCACTCCACAATTGGATCTCGGAGGTATGGAAGCCTATCATTTCTGATGAAATTAATATCTACCACTGTGCTAGAGGTTTCTTTATAGTAGATTTTGAAAATCCTGAAAGCAGACAATGTATTCTAGATTCTGGCCCTTGGTTTTGGGAAAAATCAGGCCTATTCATGAAGCCATGGAACCCATCATTCGATCCCTCTACAGCAG